>OX451740.1:508768166-508770666 GCA_948472305.1 Vicia faba
TTGAATAAGTAACACAATTGGAAAGACAAACACAAATGAGATCCACATATGACTTTGGTAAAAAAGTCAACCTCGCTTGGTTAACTTTGACCAAAAGTCAAGTTGTTGTTAGTGGCTTCTAAATGCCTTGAAATTTCTCTTCATTCTCAATTTGAAATCCAAGTTTTCTCCTTTGATTTTTTCCCCCTTATTGAATTATGGTATACAATGTTCTTTTCTTCTATAGTATCTTGAATGAACCATGCTCTTTTTCTTCACCTCGTCAATTTGAATGAGCCACCATGATTGAATGTCTTTGAATGGATGAAACTCGATTTCCTTCTTGATCTCATGAATCCATGGGTGAAAACCCAAAAGTTTACATAATATCCAATAAGAGGACTTATAACCCAATAAACCAAGTGAACTTAACCTTTGAATTGAAACCATAATTTATCTGACAACTCAAGCCCAATGAAACCAACCCTAATCCATGTGAAGAACCCCTGCCTTGTCACGTACACATCAAGTCTTGTTCAATAACTTGTAATCCAAGTAATGGATGGAATCCTCTAAATCACCACATGAATAAGGAAATAACCCTAGCTCAAGTAGTAACTGTAAGCACCAAAATATGATTCTCACTTTGTGATACCTAAGAACTTCCATGTTTAAGTTCAAGCCCTTTTTTAAAAAGATGTCCAATAGTATGACTTATAATGCAAGCAATCAATGAAAGCCATTCCTCATAAGATAGACAAGCTCAAGTATTGGGGAGAGAAATCCATGATGATTGTAGAGCCAAACCCTAATTCAATTGATAAACCCAAGCACATGGAAATAAACCCTAATTCGAGACCAAGCAGAACATTGATTGAAACAAGCTTGCAAAGTAGCCACCTCAAACCACCACATGTACACTGATCCAATGAATCCTCAGGTGTCTTATTCAATGAATGAATGCATGTTATGCAAATGACTTAATAGAGTGATGCAGATGAAATTTAAGCCAATAAAAAGGTAGGATTAGGAGGGCAAATTTTGGGGTACAACAAACAATCTAATTTATTGAATAATGAAGGGACTTAGGGTACAGTGCTAAATAGTCGAAGGAGATCCTAATACAATTCAAATGCAAATAAATTAAAAACATGTGAATAATAAAATAATGAGCAAATTACAAATACGCAAATAATCGATAGCACATAGACGTAAATTGACAAAAATATTAAATCTAAAAGACCTAAAATTTCACATGAATTTGTATTTTTCAATGATGTTTTGGTTTTGAATTGAATATGATTTATGTTTAATAAAATCAAGTTTAAAAAATATGAGATAATTTAGAGATATAAGAAATATGATGGTGAAAAGTTTTTAAAAAAAAACTCTAAAGATGAGATTTCTAAAAAACTGAATGGAGATAATGAAAGATGAAATGGTTTACACAAATACTATAAGATTTGGAGGTTGGACTAATATGATGATAAAAAGTTTAATTGTATTTAAGAGAGGTGTCGAGAAGATGAGATTTTTGAGAAGTTAGGTAGATGAGTGAATGTTGAGACTGGAAAGATTAAATTTTCAAAATTTATAGAAAGACAAAATACAATTTCATAGTTGATAATAAGATGAAATAAAATATGTTAGATAATAATGATGATAAAATATGTCGAGGGTGGGTCTTTTGTTCGTCGACCTTCGTCAATCCATTGGTTGAAGTTAGTTATATCATGTTGATTTGAATCAATCCATTGATTGAGGACAATCTTTTCGTTTGCTGACCTTCGTCAATATATTGGTTGAAGTTGGTTATTTCATGATTGATTTGAATCAATACATTGATTGAGGATGGTCTTTTGTTTACCGTCAATTTTCGTTAATATGTTGGAGTTGGTATTTACCTTCCCGGTCAATTTGAATTAACCCATTGATCGATAACGATCATTCATTTTCTTGTCAACCTTCATCAATCCATTAGTTAAAGTTAATTATTTTCTACCTGACGTCCTTCATCAACTCGCTAATTGAAGTTGATTATTCAAGCCCATTAACATGTCTGCGGTAGATAATAAAATGAAATAAAATATGTCAGTTGATAATAAATATTAAATTCGGTTAGGAAAGATAAGTTTCATTTAAAAAGAACAAATAAAAAGAAATAGTAGTCAAATAATCATATATAGTTATCACTTAAAAAAGAATTGTAATCATTTCAAGGATTAAGTTTTTGTTAAGTAATTATCATTAGAACTTTTGTTAGAAACTGTTTATTTGTGGATCAACTTAACTATCTAAAACTATTACTCCTACCAATTAAGATTCTTTATGAGTTAAAAACTTTCCTCATGAATTTTTGGTGATACCTCTTGATTTCTTTTTAAAACCAATACAAAAATTAAATAACCTCATATGAACCTTCCACCATTTATTGGTTTTCAAAGCCCTTTTATTCTCTTGTTAATTCTTTCTACCCTACCTATGTGTGCTTACCCCCACTTCTTCCCTTAAATGCCTGCAA